>PVIA01000581.1:365590-407961 GCA_004024845.1 Tonatia bakeri | reverse complement strand
AAAAAAAAATGGTCTGTTAAACACAAAAACTTTCCTTTTGCATTTTAAAATAAAAACGCTACTCAAGTCTGCTGCAGGTGAACAGAAAGTTACTTGGCAGCTTCATAATCAGCAAACACCTGACACTTCTTTTCTTATTCAAACAATCACTGTAAGGCTTTCCCTGGAACCAGCGCTTCACCTTACTAACAGAATTAGACTAACCTCTGACACTCACTTGGTTGGTGACTTTGCTGGAAAGCATCTATTCTAAGAAGCTAAGGGCACATTTTCAAACAATATCACTATTTATACCCATTCTCATTTTGATTCAATAGCAGGATATTTGACAGATTTGCAAATTATACTGAAGGTCTCTGCATTTCACTTCTGCCAGTTTTTTTCCCTCCTGATACTAGCTTGTTTTTCCATCTAATTACACGACCCTTCCAGATAGTTGCCATGGTGTCACACTGAAGGAGCGGGTGCCTGTACATAGCCGAGTGGCCAAGAACGCTGCTCTTTCTCGGAGAGCTGTAGCAGCGAGAAGCAAGGATAAACGTGCTCAAGTGGGAAAGGGAAACACAAACAAAGATATAAGAGTCCTGTTGGGAGAAATCTTTTAGGAGGGCCAGTTGCCAACTTGCGGAAGTTTATAAATCCAAATAGAAAAGCCAGCTCTTCTGAGCTCCAGTATAATGTTTCCAATACTATTATTGTGTTTAATTATCACCCGCTTAGAAATAAATAAAGTATTTCATGGAGTGGAAAAATTATACCTCTTGAAAATTTACCAAAAGCTATAGAAATCCTAGATATTCTGAAGCAGCTTTTCAAAAACCTAGACATTCTAAAGCAATCAGGATATGTTTAATTATGTTTCTCAAGAGTAAGAAGGTTTAAATTTCTTGAAATAGCTGTAAGTGGGACACCACTACGTGGCAATCTAAAACAACCACACAGATATCATACGTTGAACTGACTTCTGGTCTCTCTGCTCCCCGTGTGCTCCCCTGATACACCATCACACCATGCTCTGACAGTCAGCTTGGGGTAGTGCCCGACTGCCCCAGATGAAGGTCACTGCAAGGACCTGCACACTTATCTTCTACACTAAAGGTTTCAAGGAAAGAAGGAAGCTGTTTCTGCAGCTTCCTCATTACCGGAGACATCAGACTGTAGAACACTTAAAATTTTTATTCACAAAACACTGTCAACAACAACAAAAAAGTCTTTAAAAAAATGAAGTTGCTAAACTCAAGACCTCAGGAGCAATTTAATTGATTCCCTGGCTACTTCAAGCCTTGTTTTCTGGAGATGATATCAATTTGTTAAATCCTTGATCCTGGGGAGCACAGACAACTGAAAGGGTCACTCTTACAAGGGGAAGAGAGTTTGCTTTAGTTACCTCCAACTATTCCCACTTCAGTTTTGAAGATTTCTCTATGAAATGACCCACATCCTTACACAGTGCCAATCATAGTAGCTCTGTACCTCTGCAGAATTGTTAAAATTGTGGCTACACTTTCAAGTACATTTTATTAGCATTTTATATTTCCAGGTTCCAGAAATATGCATACATTTGTATTACCTTGCCCTTTCCTTCACAGGACTTGTAAACAACTCTCCCACAATCAGCTGCAGAGTAAATATCTCTGGCTTTACTGATCCCAAGGGCACGTGAAACTCTCCAGCATCATGCCTGCAACTGTTGGTCCTCAAACACCATTCATTTCTTTTCCTACATTATTCCAATTGGACTTTCTGGCCATGGTCTATTAGGCTTTGTTGTATGTTTCTTTGAGACCAAGACTGAAGTAAGAAACAGGTGTGGTAGTCTTTTGTTTATGTGCTCCATGGAAAGAATTTAAATCACCCATCTTGAAAAGGATGCCACTCTAATTGTAATACCTTTGTGATTTGGCAAGATAAAAATAAATGCTAATGTGAATATTAAAAAGAAAAAAGAAAAAATCACTTCTCTTGAGGAGGAGGGGAGATACAATCTAAACCAGTAAGGGTTTAGTAAGGAACTATTAACATAGTTAATACATTATTTTCAGATGAAAGTCTAGTCTAGTTAGCATGAAATTAAACAGATTCAATACAGCATCTAACCCTTTAGGTAAGGTGATGAACCTGAGGCCTGAGTATAAGATACTATCACATTTACATGATCATCAGGACCTTTGAAATTCACATTAGTCTGCTAATCAACAGAGACTATGTCAGCACTAAACCTAATAAATATTCCAACACAGCAGAAAACCTCTAGTGTTGGTCATGCCACCGACTGCAGCAGCCTCCGCTGAGCACACCTTGGCTTGATTCCAACATCCCCACCAAACCCATTTTAGCAGTAAGACATTGCAAAGCAGGCAGGGGGTGAGTCCGGGAAGGAGAAAGGAAAGATGGATTATGGGAGTACACTGAATAATAACTAGGCCAGTTTGTTTCTGTTCTTTGAATGGAAACACTTAATAGTCTATGCTTTTTGGTCTTGATATTTCTACAAGCCATTCTCATATTTTCTTTTTGGCATAAATTAACAGGTAAAAATATCTTGTCTATTAGAATTACCATTTTAAGTGTTACTGAGATCTGCATTTACTATAATGAGGTATTGGACTATATAATGGGGTATTAATTATATACCAAATATTTCTGTGATTAATCTGCACTCCATATTCAGATATACAAAACTGCAGTGGATTATTATTCATGGGTTCTGATTTGTCTCCTCCCTGAAATGTATCTGTCAGTTCCGAGTCAACACTTGGGACAGTTCTGCAGTCATTTGAGAAGACGCACAGAGCAGTGGAAAACACGGGCCATACTGTGAGTTGCCTGAGTGCAAGGACCTTCTCGCTTCCACTTTGATGCTGTAAACAGTGTCCTTTTCATGGTCCATTCAATGCCGCATTTTTCTCATTTCTGTGCTTCTGGTGGTCGCTTTCGCTGGCTCCAAGCCATAGTGCTGAACTGCTGCCCAGTGTTCCTAACCATGAGAAGGCTGTGATATGACTTGTGGAGAAAACAGGTGTGTTACATAGGCTTCCCACAGGTATGCGTTCTAGTACTGATGGCCAAGAGTTCAGTCATGACTCAACAATTTACATTAAATACTGTGTTTAAACAGAAACACGCATAAAACAGGGATGTGTATTGATCAGTTAACAAAAATGTGACCAGGGACTCACAGGAACCTGAGTGTACTTCCCCTAGGGGTAATGCTTCTGTATTCCTAATCTAGTGTTCATAATGGCTTTATAGTAGTTACTGGTATTTCACCAATAAGAAAGGTCAGCTACAAAGTCTGTCACCCTTTTGGACTGCCCACTATAAAGGGTAAGCATGCTAGGGGGATGAATTTCTATTCTATGGGCAAGGGCTTCCTGGTTTCCAAAGTAACCTGCAAGATGTAAGAGACAGAGACCATCACATTCTCTCAACTAAAACAATTACTATGCCAGAAAATAGAACTTTAATCAATAAGGCTATAAAAAGTCAAGGTAAGTCAGGAACATTCTGTCAAATATTCAGGGGTGGCTTGTATAAAAATGTGTCTTGAAAACTATAGGAAGCTGTCAACCCCAGCCCGAACACCAAAACGAAACACGGAGAGTATGAGAGAGAGAGAGAGAGAGAGAGAGGGAGGGAGAGAGCTTCACACCTGAGCAGCAGTAGTAACCAAGGGCCGGCCACAGAGAAATGAGCCCGTTCCACTGACAAACCTCCCCTTTAAAGGGCAATGTGATCTCTTGCTTAGATGTCAGTCTAAGTTACAAAGATTCTTAGAAGAAATATAGGGTAAAATTGGAAAACAGGTTTATATTTTTATAAATGACAAAGGTGTTTATTTACATATTAAACACTATAGCCCTAATGTATCTTAATTTTTCCTTTGCTTCTCTTAGTGATAGGAATTGTTGACTTAGTCCAGTGGGGCCCACGTTCCCTACTGCTTGGTGAATATTTGCTTTTATTCTCTTTATCACATTTAATATTCACAACAACTTTATGAGCCAAATATTAGCCACATTTGTCAGAAGATGCAAGCAAAGCTCTCTAAATGTTAGCCATCATTCTCTTTCACCTCTGTGCGGGATCCCAAGGTACACCTCATGTGCACCCAAGAACTCAGTACCCACAGGTACCATGCAGTGCCCCCTTTTCCTCCAGCTCAGGCTCACCGAGGTAGTGCCCTGCTGCAAAGAGGCCTGTGCTGCTGCTCCCACTGCTGAGCCTATTCTAAGTCAAGGCCTCTGCCATGATGTTTGCCAGTCTGTGCCATGGCCTTGGTCTCCTGTCATTGCAGAGCCCATGGATGGTGATCTGCCACAAGTTTGCCATATCCTCAAGTGAGGAAAATTGCCCTCCCCGAGTTCTACAGGCATTTTGGTAAAATCTCCTTCACAGCATCTCCTTAGCCTCCAAGTCAAAGTTTCTGATGTTGGCCTGGAGCATGATCTAAGTGACAGGCATAAGTGGTAGAATGTGACCACTGCCTTAACATCTGCCTTGGGACCACACCTCGGTGTCTTTCTGCTCTCTTCTTACGATGGCTCTTTGCAACTTAGACTTCAGCAGTGGCCTTTGCTACCCACAGTTAGAATTTTAAGTGATCACACTTAAAGACAGAGTCACTATGGGATCAATCAACACACTTCTTGTGCTAAACGAAATTTTTATTACTATAAAAATGTTTCTTGAAGGCATATTACAATATTACATTTAAAATGACTGCTCTGGGAAACAGACTTCCCTGATCTTTTCTCTGGTCTGATGAAAGGCCCTGAAAGACAGGTACTCACTGCCATCACTGTGACTCTCCAGTCACAAATCCTGGAGAGTCACTACTCGTTGGACTTGAGGTTCCATGTCTGCAGAATAAAGCCATAGTACTAAGTGACTGCTCCGGCCCCTTTTAGCTCTAAAATTCTATGAGTTTAAGAAATATTTACTATATTATACGTAAGGCTTGAAGTGCGTAAGCCATTCCCATTAAAATGGACAAGCAACTCCAAAAGTGCAATCTTATGCCTCTGGCTCCCATCCATTTGATCAGCCCTTTACCTGGGCCATTTGAGGAGTGAGAGGAAAACAAAGAACTGGACTCAAAGGATGGCAGTGGAAGAGGCAAAAACTGGGAATGGGAGTGCAGGAAGAATTCCAGGCAATTCTAGACTGCTGGAGAGAGGAAGCAGGAGAAGAGAGCAGAGAGGGAGAGAAGCGCCTACATCACCATCCCTGCCACACACAGCTGCGTGTGCTTGCTGCTTGCCAGGTGCCAGCAGAGGCTATCTATGTCACAAGCCTTACGGCACTCTTAGAAAACAGAACAAATTTGTATGTTCTAAAAGCCACGAATATATGTATACAAATGTATGGAGAAAGCACATGACACATATTCACCAAATAGTAGCTGCCCTTGGAAAGGGAGAAAGGGATCTTTGAATTCTTGGGTGACGTGGCCGGATGGGTTCCCTCCACCCTGTGCAGCTGGCATATATAAGGGATAACAGGAGACATTCTCACAACAGGATTACATCCTGAAGATGCCAGGAGGGTTGACCTTGGCAATGCAAAATAGCTCATTGTCTTCTAGCTAATCCATCTTGGTCCCCTTCCTGCTTCTGTGAAATCAAAGAAGACTGAGCCTGGTATCCTGGCAGCCAGCTTGCTGTTCTGTCTGCCAGGTCGGGCACAGGCGTCAGGGTTCAGGGCTGGACTGGACACCAAGCACGAGTCCTGCCAAACTGCATGTTGCTGAAGAGCTGGAATCAAAGCAGGGCTTGCCTCTGCACGGACACTACATACATAGCGGAGTTAATAGACATCACATCTATTGTTACTTTCCAGGAAGAGCTGTCAGACCTGGCAGAGGCCCAGGGGCTGCCAGGCCTCTCAGTCCTTCCAGGAAGCAGGAAGAGGCAAAACCCAAACAGAAAGCAGTTCGCCGAGCCAGAGGGACAGCAGCTGCACACCAGCTGTGTGCAGGCTGGTTCTATTCAGCTTTTGTATCTAGATGAACACTGTGGAAGATCCAGGGGGTAAGGTAGAGACATAGAAAAAAATGAACATTAAAATGGAAGAGACCTTGGAAGACATCTAGTCTAACGTTTTCCTAACTGGGTTGAGGAGCCAGGGAAGTACAAAGAACCAAAGCATAGAGTTTGCCCAGGAAGTCACTTGAAGAAAGGATTCTGGGGATTCTGTGGCTAAAACAAGTTAAAAACACTGATAAATCCCACCTCTGTTATTTACATTGTGTTATAACTCCTCCCCACAACATTACCTTAATTGACCTCTTAGAGCAGTGACTCTTCACTCACCAGGGGCGATTTTGCCCGACAGGGTGACATGTGACCAAGTCTGGAGATCTTTCGGGTGTCACAACCGGGGGCAGGGAGGGTGTGTGTGTTACTGGCATCTAGTGGGTAGATTCCAGCGATGCTGCTAAACATCCTACACGTACAGTCATCATGACGAAGAATGCCAATGCCGAGACTGAGAAATCCTGTCTTAGAGACAGGAAACAATTCTACAACAACGAGATATAAAGCCTTTGCCTATTGTATTTCCTATTTTTGACTTTCTCTTAAAAAAATTAAGGTCCTAGAGTGTACTGTAGCATATCCCTTGGCCATTAGTTTGGCATCACTAAGGAGGCAACGCGGTGCAGGAGCTGCATTTGAATCCCAGCGCCACCAGCTCCTAGTTACATGAGCTTCAGGTTATCTACTGCGCCGAGCCTCGGTTCCATCATCTAAAAATATGATGAAAAAGATACAAGCTGTTTCAGTATAGATTAAGTATTGGAGATAGTGTATTACAGAACCCAGCACACTGCCAGACACATAGTAGGTGCTCAGCAAATGGACAATGATGCTGTTGATCCTTACTGTCATTTACTGAGGACCCTCTGTCCCAAGGGAGCCAAGTGCCATCAGTGACGGAGCTAATTACATGGTAGTGGAAGACATAGCTTTTCCCTCATTTACAGCGAGCGAGAAATATTTCCCCCAAACCATATAAACAAGTGTAAAAATTGCCCTAGGGCTGGATCTGCCTTTCTGTGTCATTTTATATCTACAGGATAGTTCAAGTACACTCTTAATTCGAGCCCTTCCTCTCCCCAGCCCTAATGCCTGGCTTATGACAGTGAAGACACAGATTAGCACCACAATGACAGAATATGCCATAAGGTCAAGAACCAGCCAAACCCTAATCTGTTTTCATTTTGTGCTGAGAAAATAGACAACTCTTTGGTTTAAATGAGAATATTTGATGCTACTTTTCTAGTAAGTCATGGTTCATACAGACTTCAAATACATACATACATACATACAGCTTTTAGGAGTTTCTCTCCCACTGTCTCATTCAGAGAAGAAACCAGGATGGGCCCCGCGCCAACAGGCCTACAGCTGAGCATGTTTTGGCTCTGGAGGGAGCTCCTGCCTCACAAAGGAAGACACGCAGCAGCAGCAGCAGCAGCAGCACCAGCGGCGGCCTCGGCGGCTTGTTCACATTCTCTTTCACGGAAGACTTTACAACTCTTTCCTTTAAAGTGACAGCTGTGTATCTCCAGGGTCTTCAGAACTCGTAGTTGAGATTCTCAAATCTCTCTCCAGAGCCCCTTACCCTGGGTTTTGATTTGCTCACTGAGACTTGCTATTCTGGAGAAAGCACGGATATTTTTCTTTTGATTAAAATAGCAGAGCTTACGTTAAATGTTACTAAGTTATTAAAAATGTGATTTTCTTCCTACACATTAACTACAAGATTCAGTGAAGAGGAAAGTGAAACTATGAGCCATTTCCCAGTGATACACTGCAAGATACTGCCAAATTAAACTATGTTTTTATATAATCTTAATTTGTGTAGTTAGCTCGGTCTTTTGTACTTTTTAGTATGTTCACCTTACATCATAAGAATGATAAGTTCTGTTTATTATATACTAAGTGCATTTTTAAAGATATTCAGCTTAAAATGAGCAAAAATAATTATAAGTGCATTCAAGAAGTTGTACAACAATTTATTCATATTCCAACTTCCATAATCATTGGGTAAGAAGATCACTTGCACGCATGACCCTGCTTTACAGCTCCCTCCAAGGACTTGCCTTTCCCCTGGGGGAGCCGTCAAATTGCCCTGGAGATGGAGGTGTGGACATCAGTTAAAACTCATGTGGCTCCTGAGAGGAAGGAAGGCTTTGACCTGGTTCATCCACATGTAAAGACTGTCTTCTCCACCTGCCCCCCACCAATCAGACTTCTTACTTTTCTCCCAAACCAGTCCTTCCACCAGATGTTCCAGAGAGAAACATCTATGCGTATCTCTGTGGAAGGGAGGAGGCTGGCGTCCCGGGTTTTTGCAGCCTATTATGGCAGTAGTGAGGCCTGGCTCCAAACAGGTCAGTTTATCCTAGACATGTGTGTGGCCCAATGTGAGTTCTCACATGCTGAGTGCTGTCCATATTTTAGAGTGGTTGCTGTGCTTATAGAATAAATGGAGAGTTTGGGGTTCTTCTTTTTCTTTAGTGTTGTTTTATGCTTGGCTTAACAACTGACTAGCAAACCAGTCTCACATGACTTACTAATTTTAAAAGTGGAGAACAGCTTATATTACGACTTTGCAGTCATACTATGTCCAGTGCCCAACAGTCTGGCTTTAAGTGCCCTTTAGCTACAATACAGACACTTCTGCTACCATGCCATAAATAATATTTGTTCGTGATAAATTTTCTCTTTTGTTAAATCATGCTTTTAAAAAAGGAAAGAAAGAGCTTTTGCTGTCTGTCCTCCACCATCACGGGTCGCAAGCAAGCTCCCGGGAAGGGCCTGTCCCAGTCAGCTCTGCCATGCCGCCGCAGCCGCAGCGTCCCCACGTGGCTGAAGCTGACGTCTGACGACATGAAAAGCAGATCTACAAACTGGCCGAGAAGGGCCCGACACCCTCACAGATCGGTGTGATCCTGAGAGACTCACACGGCGTTGCACAAGTACGTTTTGTGACAGGCAATAAAATCCTGAGAATTCTTAAGTCCAAAGGACTTGCTCCTGATCTTCCTGAGGATCTCTACCATTTAATTAAGAAAGCTGTTGGTGTTCGAAAGCATCTTGAGAGGAACAGAAAGGATAAGGATGCTAAATTCCATCTGATTCTGACTGAGAGCCGTATTCACCGTTTGGCTAACAGGCTCGATACTGTAAGACCAAACGGGTTCTCCCTCCCAATTGGAAATACGAATCATCCACAGCCTCTGCCCTGGTTGCGTAAAATGTCTGTACTCAAGCAATAAAGTCATTGTTTAACTAGAAAAAAAAAAAAAAAAGGAAAGAAAGAAAACAGTAGGATTTAAAGGAAACACAGGGAGCAAACCGGACCACTCAAAACTTAGGGAACTCTGGGGCCAGGGCCCTGAGGAAAATCAGTCAACATAGTTAAAATCACCACTGACATGTGCAGTCTGCACCACAAACCTTTAAACCCAGGGATTTGTGTTTTCCTTTTCGTAGGTCCTTGGAGACGTTCGCTTCTAACACCGAGTAACTTTACCAAAATTAAGAGTATGATCCAGAGAGAGCCTTTTGCATCAATCAACTGCCTCTCTGTTTCTCCGGATGCTCTGGCAGCTCCCCATACAGCTCAGCAGAGCGGCAAGTGCTGTACATCTTGAGGCCACTGGACCCCTTCCATTTCTTGCACTAAAGAGAAATACTTCTGCAGGACTGTCAGCATTTTTTCCTTAGTCTTCATAACTATATTGCTATGGAGTCACTTGAACTGCAAGAAACCTTGCCCCTGACCGCCTCCACATACCTGACCACATCGACACATGGGAGGAAATCTAGGAGTCATGAGGACTTCCACACTGACTTGATACCATTTCCCTAGTCACTAAGCATATGAGAGCCCATGTGCACCAAGGAGACACACATCAGAGTAACAGGCTGTGTCTAGTGGCTCTGCCTGCATCCACTAGTCTAGGTTGAGTTACCAGAGGGGGTCATGCCAACCTTCTGTGGGAGGGGCTTGTGTTCTGACACCCATGTGGCACTGTGGTATGTCTGGGTCTACTGGCAGAGGCTCTCTTTGGTGAGGAATTAACAACCTTTTAGAAGAGAGCAATGACTAAACACCCTAAATGACTGTTGGCTCCAAAACTGAGATGCTCCAGTAGGAGAGGGCACAAAACCACACCCTTTAATCTCTGTGTGAGTGCTCCCGATGGGTGGGAAATTTAGCCTGAAAAAAAGTTACGGTTTTCCTGAAATTGCCTGTCATTGGTATGGGGTGTTATTGGATAATCTGGTGGTGCCCTCATAAATAGGTTTCTAACTAGCCTCCAGGGAATTTACTCTAGATTCCTGGCTGGGGGAGAGGAGTGGAGGAAGGACTGCAAAAAAACCCACAAACAAAGAAACAAACAAACAAAAAACCCAAAACAAACAACCTTAGTTTCTAATTTTTTAAATCAGGCATACTTATGTTTTAATAACATTGGTGGTGGGATTCGGGGGTAGGGAGGAGGAAGGGAAGGGATTGAAGCTAAGTGTCTTTTTAATACTGCAACTTGGAAGACGACTGGAGACGGGGAGGACCTCATCGACCACAGACCACGTGAGGTCTCGCATTAGAAGAATGTTCCCGCCATGGGAAGTGAGCCGCCCTGAAACTCTGTCAAGGAGAGAGGGGATTCCAGGTGGCTGCTACTTTCTAATGGTGGCACAGAGGGATGAATGACCTCTAGTTCCATTTTTTATAGGCTTACTCTATGAATGTGGCACCCCTATAAACTGGTGTGACACAGTGCAATCCCAAAGTGTCATGTGTGGTGTATGTGTATTTGCGTCTACATGTGTGTTAAGAAGAAAGAAAAAATTAAGCATCAGAACACAATTTTTCTTTAAAGTTAATCTGGAAAACCTCTGAACTCACAAAAGGTAGCTTTTGAGAGTAAAATTTTCAGGCCAGTTAGAAAACAATTTTTGGACATAAAAGAAGCAACATGTCCGTTATGGGTCATCTAAAACCAATTTCAACTGTGCTTCCTACAGATTACACCTAAGGCTACCAAATTGTAGTTTGAAAAATGAGACATATTTTGGGCTACCTATGAGAGAAAAGGACCACATGTCAATAATTGTGACCAGTGTAGTTTGGATGGGGTTATATAGAACCACCATTTTTTAAAAAGATTTTATTTATTTATTTTTGGAGGGATGGGGAAGAGAAGGAGAGAGGGAGAGAAACATCAATGTGTGGTTGTCTCTCGAGTGCCCCCTACTGGGAACCTGGCTGCAATCCAGGCACATGCCCTGACTGGGGACTGAACCGGTGATCCTTTGATTCATAGGCTGGCACTTAGTCCACTGAGCCACCGGTCAGGGCTGAACCACCATTTATTCTGATAATAGAAACTGAGACAAAGTACTGAAATACTTACACATATATGTGATTCACATATGTATGTGTGTATATGATGTATATATTATAATCACCTGTTTTAATCTTTTTGAGAGGTTCCTTAGAGGTTCAGTTACCTCTAACTGAAACCCATGGGTCAGGATATGTAGAAACTGAAGTTAAAAAAGAATCTATAGCATTTCAGTTAAATCAATGTTTCCAAAATAGCATCTATTATATAATTACAGTGTTATTTTCTAAACAAAGGAATCAAAGACAGCCTTTAACATGGATAGAGAAAGTAAAAAGCTCACTACCATAATTCACCTTAAATAAAATTAGAGTATGAAAATCAGCATTTTGGAATCAGGTAAAAAGAGAATTACCTAGTGTAGAAGCCATAAGTGTAAATGTAAAATATCTTCTTTGTTTGCTTTTTATTTTGAAAGATTTTATTTATTTATTTTTAGAGAAAGGGGAAAGAAGGGAGAGAAACATCAGTGTGAGAGGAGACATCAACCAGTTGCCCCCATGTGGGGACCTGGCCCACAACCTAGGCATGTGCCCTGACCAGGAATCAAACCAAGAAACTTTCAGTTCATAGGCTGTTGTTCAACCCACTGACCCACACCAGCCAGGGCTTAAATGTAAAATATATTTAAAAAAAAAAACCCCTCAATTTCCCATGGGCAACTTTAAGGAAGTTATTAATACTTAATAATGTTAACATTTACATAGCTCTTAGAATTTTTGAAGCACCTTAATGTCCATTATTTCACTTTGTAAGTGCAACTAAGATAGCTCTCTACAAAATAGAAGTGCAATACATATGTAGGTAGGAGCGAAGATTAAATATCAAATATTGAAAGCAGGTGGATTTGTTCAACAAGTCAAAACACTTAATTCATCTGTTTGAAACAAAATTGTTGGGATTATATACCTCTGACTGTCTGTCTTCTTGGGTCAAAAAAAGGGCAAACATAATTTCCATGCATTTGCATCAGCAGTTAGTTCACAGTAATGGAAATAAAATCCCAAACTTTATTAGAAGAAAATCTAATATATTAGCTAAGAGAACTTTCCACCTCTTCTCACAAACAGGCTCTGTGTAAGTTCACCTAAAAGCCAGGGAACAAACTGATTCAGGGAACCAAATTTTGGGCAGGGAAGCTTGTTCCATTCCATCCACCCTATTTCCATTAATGGCACCATTCTTCGTGCTACTGCGCCTCAAAGCTCTGGACTGACCTTTAATTCCTCCTTCCTCTTGATCAGCTGCCAAGGCCTACTGATGCTAACCCTTCTGTTCTCTTATGTTGAGTCTCATTTCTCCGGTCTGTAACCTTCACTGAAGTTCCTGCTCTAATGCCACCAACCCCCAATCCACTCTAGGTACCTCTACCACTCTGGTAGGCCTCAAGTTCCCTTTACAAGTCTCCAGTGGGTCTTTCCTGACTACCAAATTCAGTTTAGCCTTTGTAAATGGAACTTGTCTTCTAAAAACGATCCTACCTATCAGCTTTATTTCTCTACACACACGTGCTGATCCAAATCATTGATACCACTTGCTTTCCTCCTAGTCAATGGCTATCTTCATGTCTTCAACACCTATAAGCTCTTCCTGGGGGAATCCTACTCATCCTTCAGGGTCTGTCTCTAGTGTCCCCTCCATGAATCCTTTTCTGACTCCCCTGTAACTCCGCCTGGCTTCCCATTCTCCTGAAACATGTCATTTTGCTCATGCCTCTCCTAAAGCTCTTATGTTATGGTAGTCTTTCTCTTCTCTGCAGAGGCAGATGATAAGGCCCTCAAAGGCAGGGAGTATTATTTTCTCATTGTTGCATCTGCTGATGGGCTAGCACAGTGTCTTTTGTATTGGACATACTTAATATCTGTTGAACTCTGAAAAAAATCATATATTTTTTAATAGAAAATTAAGTGTGAAGACAAGTGAAGTCATTCTTGGATCAAGTCTTTAAAAAAGAAGTAGGCCTCCAGTTCACTCAAAATACTGTTACTCACTCTTAACAAGTAATCAACAGCCAGTAAATTACTCAGCCAGAGAATGTAACTCAAAGCTGTAACATACATAACTATGAGTCACCCTAGCAGCTGGGAAGTTCTGTCCTGCTTGTAAGGAAGAGAACATTCATCTGAAAAGACAATGGAACAGCCACAAAAACGGACAAGTTAACCACAATGTCAGATGTCACAGCTGGACCAACTGTCCACAGCAGTGGTTTCTAAGCATGGCAGGTGGCTCATTTACATGCCTGACAGAGGCAAGAGAACAAGGCTGGTGAGGCCTATATTCTAAAGCTTCAGAAAGTCAGCAGCGCCAGGCCAGTCCCTGCTGGGCTCTCGCAGCACATTCTCCATGAGGGATGAGCAGGAGGGAGGCCGTATGCGAGTGACATGGATGTAGGCTCTGTTGCCAGCATGTTGCCAGCAAAAGCAGAAAAGAGCTGATGATATGCGTATTAGAAAATGTGCAAAACTTAGAGGTGGTTTCTTTGTTATTGGCTTTTTCTTTTATAGGACATTTTTATGACTGTCCACATTCTAGTTTATGTGTAACTCTCCGCAGAAATTATTTATTCATCTACATTGAATTTTAAGTGTTCAAAGAGGAATGAAGCCTATTTCATTTTTTAAAGTGCAAGGAAGGATTAAGTTTAAAAAATAATTTAGATTCAGTTTTTGAAAAGTTTCTGGGGGGTTATTATGTTTGACTATTTTGAGGTATAAAATTTTTTTTCTTACTAGCATAGAAATTTAAAGGGGTTTAAGAGCATCTGCTAAGATAGTCTTGGGTCCTTTTATCTGATTGGAGACACATACTTACAGGGATGATACCAAGAAAACATGCAATAACTATTTCTAGGCACTGATCCAGCTGCACAAGAAAAAAGGGCACAGGAAATGCTTGGCAAGGCATGGGAGAAGTAAGGAAGGAATAGAAAAGAAAGAAGAAAAGAGGAGAGGAGAGGAAGAAGAGAACAGGAGGGGAGGGGAAAAGGAAGAGAAAAAGGAAAAGGAAAGAAAGGAAGGAAAGGAAAGGGAAAGAAAAGGAAAAAGAAAAGAAAAGAGAAAAGAAAGAAAAGAGAGAAAGAAAAGGTGAAGAAAGCAGACATGCTACTACTCTCAGGAGCTTATCATCTAATAAGAAAGGTAGTCAATAAACAACTAAACAAACCAATATCTAATTATAAAACTTGATACATACTATGGAAGAAATGGCCTGAGGGCTATAACAGGAAATAAAGCAATACATTAGCAAATTAGCAGCATGGTTAGGGATGTTCGACCAGGACCTAAAGAATGGGAAGGAGCCAGCCTTAAGAAGGGAAAAATCATTCACAGAGGAGGGCACAGCACGTGCAAGGAACCAGGAGAAGCCAACACACCCAGAGCACTGTGGGCAAGGAGAATCATAGTCAAGGAGGTTGGCAAGGCAGGGAGGGTCATGGCAAAGGGGCTGCTTCTGGCGAGGAGTTTGGGTTTTATTCAAGTGCACTGGTGAGGCACCGTGGTTTCAGATAACTTGCATTTGTGGGTTCAAACACGATACTGGTTTCTGTGTGAATAAGGGAGGGAGCAAGCGTAGAGGTGGAGAGACCAGAAAGGAAGCTCTTACAGGACTCAGAGATATGGTGGCTTGGACTAGGGTGGCGGTGGTGGAGGTGAGAAAAGGGCACCCAGAGACGATCTGAGACCTATTTTGGTGGTAAGACCAAGAGGCCTTGTGCAGAGAATGGATGTGAGGGGCGAAGGAAAGGGAGGCAGAGAGGATGATTCGAATCCTGTGCGCTGCTCTGCCTTGAATGTCATTTGATTTTCTTGCCACAGTTCTTGTATCAAAAAGTAAGCTAGACTTATAGTGGTGTTTTAAAAGACATATCTTTGATAAATAATTCATGTGCTAAAATCCCAGTTTCTACACGAAGCTCACCCTGTGACTGTAACACTGCACTGAGGTGTGTTGACATACCTGGAGGTGTAGCGTGGTGGGAAGAGAAGGGGCTTTCACAGCAAAGCCCCTCGGGTTGAATCACAGCTTTACCATTCTGCTAGGCAAATACAAAGAAGGCACAGCACTAAGCCTCAGACTTCACACACGCAGGTAAGAACTCTCTCTCAGTTTGCTTGCAAGAATTAAATAAGATAACTTTACAGTAAGTCCTGGCACGCAGTGGTAAGTCAACAAATGTTAAAATCCCCCTTTCCCTTCTTCTGTTACAGCGATGAGAACGCCATCAATAGTTTCTCAGAGAGCCAGCCTTCTGTGACAGAGAGGAGTGCTGCGGCTGAGCACTGAGTTTTAGATAACTGGGACACACTCCGGAGGAGGGATGCAGACCCTGCTATGGGTTCCGAGGGGTGCCTGCTTGGCCATTCTAGCTATATAACTATCCTCCCTCCCGCCCCCGACTAGAAGGGTTGCCAAATAAAATACAGGACGCCCAGTTAAATTTGGATTTAAGATAAACAATAATTTTTTTTCAGTATAAATAGGTTCCATAGACTACTGGGGACATACTTAAACTAAATGTTTCTCATTGTTATCTGAAATTCAAATTTAACCGAGCAACTGCTATTTTTATTTGTGAAATCTGACAACTATACGACTGGGCAAATGTCTACTTTGATTAGGAATAAATTGCTTCAAGATTCTTCCTTCGCAGTCCCTTGAGATGCTCTAACTCTCCTCTGTGTAAGAGGTCATGCCTCCCGCCATCATGGCTCTTACTTCTATGCCTTCTATTTTTTTCACGTATTTCCTCCTACTCTTACCAATAAACATATGCAAGTCCAAAGACCACCAAATAGCACTATATCAGGTACAAAGTCGACTGAATAGCAGACTTTTACTTTGTGGTCGTGAAGAACACTGCCGCTGTGTGTGTGCACGCACGTGCCGTGTTAACCTTTTACAATGAAGACTTCTTAATAATGTATCATCAGGAATACATTTAGAGAGTTTCTAGTAGCAGTGAATTAAATATGCATCTATGTTAATGGGCACCATTTAGATCCTAGAAGAGTACTATCGGTTACTGAATAAACTGAAAGAGCAAAGTGAGTTCACTCAATAATCAACATCTATCCAAAGCCGAGATTTAGATATCCTTCATTTTAAATTAAACTACTGGCACAAGAGGAGAATTTGAAAGTTTAGGCCATACTTGTTCCAGTCTGAGTGCTCTTTTGCATACTCAGGAGTTTCAGTGCTAAGGCAAAAAATTAAAGGAAACCGAAATATCTAGTTAATTATATGAGCTATCTAGAGCAAAGTTACTATTTGCTATTCGTCCACAACAAAAAAGGAGCTAGATCCAGAATGAAAAGCAATACACCAAGAAAATTTTGTTATGAAGAAACTGTCAGTGAACTCAACAACTTAATAGTTAGCGGATTTACTTCCTGGTGCAGCTCATTTTCTCACTGTGGACTAGTAACAAAAACCCACAACCTGGTGCTAGTCTGGGGAGCAGATGTGGAGTAGGGCTCAGGAGGAAGATCCCAGAATTTTATGCCACACGTTCAACATCATAGCACAAATGGAGAGAGCTCTTCCTTCTGGTCATCTTGCAGACCAAAGATCCTCTCATTTCCTTTAAATAAAGGCATACATATTTTCTCCATTCTAAGCATCTAACTAAACATCTATCAAAACAATAGCTGCCCCAATTTTAGAAAGAAGAGGATGTGTGCTTACTCTTCTTGTCGTAAGTCATTGACGCTGCGGTCCAGTGAGATCATGTCACTTGCCACCATGTTAAATCCAAACTCTTTAATGCTGGCTTGAACTGCATGTTTGAATTCTGGTCCCAAAACCAATGGCTTGGCTTTCTCTCCAGGGCCACCAACCACTCCAGGAGGCTCAGGTTCTTTGGGTTCAAAGTTACCGAGGATCCCTGGGCGTAGCACAGGATCACGGTAGGTGAATGTCTGAGGCTTAAAAGTGAGATACTGCCTCTGCATTATGTCTTTCTGGTTCTCTCCTCCAGCATGGCGCTCTTGTTCATTTTTGGCCTTGTTTTTTCTTCTAACAGACTCTAAGTCCACTTCTACTCCTTCAACATGAGGCCAGGGCACCACAGGTTTGAATCTGTCATCCCCAGGAACTACTCCATTGCCTCCACGGTTAGGCATGGGGTTATTGACATCTCTGTCTTCCTACACAAAAGGGAGGGGGATATACAATGAGTACATGAAGGCAAACCATGGCAGTTTATTACGATACCAATTTTCATGTTTTCCAAAAGGCTGAGGCAACAGTAAAATTGTTTAAAGCATAACACAGAAGCAGGCCAGTAATCAGGACTTCCCATTAGAAGATATCTTTCAGGGAGGGAAGAGCATGCCAAGAAGTAGACTATTTCCCTGTCTTACCACTCCAAAAGAAATGAATGGATGCAATTTTTCCTTCTCCCCTTCTAAACCTAACTCTCTATACCAAAGACTCTTAATAAAGCACCTTGTTATGGGTTAGAGCAATGAGGTTCTAGGACCTTTAACAAAAACAGACATTGAATAGGTCATGTTGTACAATATGTGGTTTTCCCAGCTGCCCAGTGTACGATAAATTTAGCTTTGTGTCAGTGATGTAGCCATATGGTGGCAGTGGTATTAGATGTCACCCGTCACTAGGCTGGCTTCGTGCCCCTGATGGCAGAGGTACAAGGCGGGGATATGCATTCAACAGTCCCAATTTATTATATTCTATTCAGTAAGACCTCAGCTGAATGGAGAGCTATTTTTAAAAGAGCTCTAATAACTGTAACCAAGTCAGTTTTGGCTATTCAATCACACCCAAAACCTAATTTGCCCCATTCCAGAGGGAGTCCAGGTAAAAACAGATTTTGCATGTAAGGAGACTTGGTAAAGTCTGCCCCCTTTTCTGCTTGGACCCTCCTCATCACGTAGCAGACCTTTTTGTCAGAGATCCAGCATGCTTTTGCTCCCGAGGTATTGATTGCATGTGCAATTTTTGCTAAACCTGTACTATGCTCTGCTTGAAGCAGTGTTCTCACCATAAACATCACCCTGATGGCTTTAAAAAATAATGATGTCCCACCCCGAGACTGTGTGATGTAATTGGTCTAGGCACTCATATTTTTAAAAGCTCCCCTGGTGATTTCACTATGCATCCAAGCTTGAGAACCTCTAGCTTAAAGGGAGAGCTGCAGTAATTAGAGAAGGGGATTACTGAGGATTCACAGTCCAGCAAGAGGCAAGGTGAACTCAGAACCACTAAAAAAAGGCTAATTCGTCTGCCACCACACTCCACACTAAGAAGATGTGATCCTTTAATGGAGTCAAAATAGAATTAGTGCTGTCTGACCAAAATGTTTCTATAGTGATGGAGCTAGCATCAAAATAAAGTTAAAAACTTTGTTTTAAAAGGTACAGAAGTAAGGCACAGAAGTAAGGCTCTAAGTGTGATGTTGACAGTTTATTTAGGGATAAAAATTTCTTTTTAGGAAGTCAGTTAATTCAAAGGTGAATTTAGTTGATGTTGATATTTTGGTAAGGACTAGCTAAGAATTGATTTCAGAGAGTTCGGAAATGAAATTTAAAATTTTATCTATTTATTTAGTTAATATAAGCACATGAAAAAAAATTCAAAGGATTCAAAAGGGCAGAGAGTAAAAAGCAAATTTTCCTACCTTCTCTTCTGTAGAGGCCATCATAGCCAGCAGTTTCTTGTGAATATTTCTAGATGTTATTAATGTATGCTTGTATAAACACACATGTGTATATATAACAAGATAATTTTTTGTGGACATGGGACATAGATTTTAATTGATGGGAATCCATAAGATGTTACGACTGGTCAAAAGTAAATTGAAGGAACAGACAAATATATAAACGTCAAGAATACTGCAAAGAAGGAGTGTTCCTAACCACCTCCGGTTTGGTGCTGCCAGATTGGAATAGATGTTTGGCTAAGCCTAATCTTAAAATTTAAAGAAAAATACTGCAAAGAATTTAAAAATAGATGCAAAACTGGTAAAATTATTTGCTATCCAGAGGGCAGTAACCAACTTCATTCCCCAGTACACAATTTCCTTTTCAATGGACAAGAACTTTTGCATTACTGTCAGTTTCTATTACAGGATTGTAAAAACAGTCAGAGATAATAAAAGTGCAAGATAACCTAGAAAGCTGAGTCTGACAGAATACCCAGTAATCTTTTTGGTCCATTTCAAAGTTGTTTCACAATCTTCCTCCAAAAACACATAATGAAATACAAAATGCAACACTCAGCCTGATTCTTTAAATATGATGCCTTTCCACAGGCATGTGTTGTAAGTAGATAAGGCTTTTGGATCAGGACTTTCTGATCTGTACACCCTCCAGGAGACACTCAGTGGAAGCCTGACCTGTGAGCCCTACTAAGGGTCACAGGTGAAGAGGTAGAAGGTGGTCCTGCCAGAAATCTTGTAGTCATGAAGTACTGAGGGTTATCATAAGCATTAACTCATACAAAGGAGTGGAAGCCAAGCGTGACTGTAACAGAGAGGTAGGCACCGAAGTGGAGAAATGATTGTAATGATGGAAAAAGTATCCATTTCTCCAGTTTATCTCCTGGCTATTTCCAAAATTATACTCACTTATGGCAGTGTTGTAAACAAATTAAAATTCAGAAATCATTATAAAACTCAGGATACTGGACCCAAGTTGTTGACTCTGAATCAGGTATAACCCAAAAAGGAGAAATACATTCTCCCCAACTTCAATTTTTTTTCATCACGGCTGCAATGAATCAGTAACTTGGGAGGTAAAAAATGAGGGGAAGGAAATGTCAAAAAATATAGAAAAGTAGGTCATCAGATGTCAACATCCATAACCATGGCAATCCACTGTGTAGCCTAATATTCCACAGGGAAAAAAATTACATATTGGAAGGATATGGAATATGATAGTACATGAAATCAAGGTAGCCACATTGTGAAATACGCAGTATGGTGTAGGTTGGCCTATGCTAACATAAAAATTGCAAATTTAAATATTTCTCAAATTCAGCCACCTCATTGAGAATATTTAATGCACTCAAACTTCAAGCTTATTATCCTCCAAAATTGTTTTGATCTTTTCTTAAGGGTTCTTTTTCTAAATTTAAACTGTTGGTTAAAATTCATGGTTCTGTTAAAACTCTACCTGTTATTTTATCCTCATTTGGGGTTATTCTCATTCTCTTCCAAACTAGGTGACCAGATTGGGACTTATCATTCCTGCATCCATTTCTTCAGCCCACGCCACACTTCTGCTCTTTGGACCTTACAGTCAACTGCCTCCTGAACATTTCTACTTATATCAAGCTGGTACCTCAATTTAAGATACCCCAAACTGGACTTATCATCAACCTCACATCGCAAACCTGTTTTGATTACTGGCCTTCCAACATTGGGGACTGGAACCACCATCCACTCAACTGATCAGGTACAAAGCTGCATTTCACCCTCACTTCTTATTTCTCTTTTGTTGGGAACCACCCTGCCTGGTATCTGAAGCTGTAACCCCCGTGCCTAGGCTAAGGTTGAGGGAACGACCTTGGAACCGTAAGCCACCAAGGAGACAAAAGCTTATCTCCCTGGCAGGAGCACCGCTTCTGCTCCTTTTACTTCACCCTGCCTGAACCTCAATGCTTGGTCAGTTAGCCAATGATGGGTAAGATTCCCCAAGGGGGGAATGACCTAAGACAGGCACAATCACATGGGAGGCCTCTAAGGAAGGACTTTGGGGGCTACGGCAAAAGGGGGTGATGGACCCTCACCCCTTGGTTTTGACAAAGCCTGAGTGCTCATTCCATCCACAAGAAAATCTCCTTATCTCTTGGTTGCCTTAGTTCCCCTTGCTCCACCTAAGCCTGAAACAATGACAGGGTGGTGCAGCCCTGTACTAGAAAGGGCGGGTTCCCCGGGTGATCAGGCCTAAGGAAGAATATGTAAAATCCTGTGAAATCTGCTTTGTTTAGAATGCTCTCAATTGAATGAGAAGGGTCCAAGGAGGAAGTATGTTTGCTCCTCAAAGTTTTACAGCTCTTTGACCCTTCCCTGCAATGAGTAATGAGCTTTACCTGAATTCTTGTACAAATGAACCCAGTAAAAAGCCTGCTGGGACAGGAGAATGCGCGCCCTACCCCAGAGAGGGTAGCCAAGGCACTCTCCACTTGGAGAGTGGCCCCTCCATCCCTACTTGTCCACAGAAAATTGCCTGTTTCTGTGTATGTTCATTTCTTGTGTGTCGACGAGCCATCTGCAGCGTTCCGTGGTCAGTGGTCACTGCCAGTCGGTGATCGCGCATCACTCTTTTATCTGCCCTGCTGACAACCAACCACTCACTACTTCCTGTCAATTCTACTGCCTGTGTAGCTCCTGAATCTGACCACTTCTCTCTGCTACCCTGACTGTGACTGCCTTAGTTCAGAGCACCCTCATCTCTTAATGGGATTACTACAACAACAATAACAGTGATGAATACAGACACTATGATCTAAATGCTTTGTATATGTTAACTTATTTAATGCCACATGTTAGGTTCCATGATTACCATCCTATTTTACAGACACAAAATCGAACAGGAAAGTTATTAATGTCAGAATCAGTACATGGTAGGGTCAAAATTTGAATCCAGGTGGTCTGGCTCAAGAGCCCATGCTCTTAACCACTGTGTTTTAGTGCTTCTCCTGCTAACACATATACTTAACTGTCTCTCTTCATTATTTTTTCTACACAGCAGCCATGGTGACTTCTAAAACTGAAATTTATCCTGCTCAACAAGGCTGATAAGGCTTTTAAGGCTCCAGCCTGCACTTCTAGCTCCACCATATCCACTAGAGCAGGGATTGGTTAACTTTTTCTGTAAAGGGCCAAGTGGTAAACATTTCAGGCTTTGCAGACCACAGGGTCTCTGTTGCAATGATTTCAGTCTGCCATTAGGTGCAAAAGAAGCCACAGACAATACGTAAATGAATGGATATGATTGTATTCCAGTAACACTTTATTTACAAGGACAGGCAGTGGGGATGATTTGGCCCCCAGCCCATGCACTAGCTTCTAACCTCTATAAAAGGGTAGGGACCATGCCTATCACCATTGCATTCCCAATGCTTACCCTGGCATGCAAATTCTCAGAAAAATTTACAGAATAAATAAATGAATCCTAAACTCGCTTCTTGGGTTATGAGAGAGATTCTCAGAAGGGAAAGAGAATGAAGAATATGAAATGGGAAAGAAGGGTTTAGAAACCTTTATGGCAAAGTTATGAATTCAGCAAGGGAGTGGGACATAACTTTATATTCTGTGCACGGTACTGTACCCTTAATAATGCTACGCAATACTCACTAGAAAAACTGAATTTGCTCCCTTCTCAAAGCCTGTATGTCATTAAATTTGAAGGCAAAACCAAATATGAGAATTGTCTGTCTAGTCCCAAGTCAATTAAGAATAATCATGTCAAATCTTAATGTTATACGATTTGAAGAATGGCTGTAAAGCAGTATAATCACTCAACTCCCCTGAGAAGGAAAACTCCTCCTTCCCGAGAGTGAATGAAAATGTGCAGATGCCTTTCTGACTCACTGGTACTGTGATACCTTGAGAAGCACCAACTGATTTACTGCGTAGTTAAAAATCAATGAATCACTGGTGACTAGAACTGAAAAAGAGAATTGGTAGATAATCTTCTAAGATTAGTATGTTCACAAAGGTGGAAATGTACTGAAAAATATAATCGCTTACCACCAGGTGGAAATATGGGATTATCAGAAATTGGGTCAGACTATTCATTTTACATCTTACAATTTACTAAGTTCCTCCCTCACCTCCATATCTTACTTATGAGTGGTATTTGTTCAGGATGGCCATGCCTTGGTAGAAATGATACAAACATGAAGGGATTTAGAAAAATGGTCTTTAGAGCAAAGGAAAGTACTACAGACTTGTTTGGATTTGAAATTACAGGTAAACCCTGGAAAACTAAACTCTTAATGATAAGATTCTGCAGTTATATGATCTCTTGAGAAATTACAATTTAGCTTCAGGAAGTGGCCACTGCTAATAAGATGTACACTATTTGGTTATCATTCTGCATGAGTCAGAGAACTTAAAAACATAAGTCATATCTAATTCTATGACTTAAAACCCCCTTGATAAAAAAAAAAATCTTTACTTAGAAAAATCACATCAGCGTCCTTTCTCTAGCTGCACTTACTCACCTTGGAGGAACAGAAGAAATGGGAAAAGAGAGCAGGGATGCAGGTGGTAAAAACTAAGGGGTGCTGGAGAAGAAACCTCTTTGTTTCAGAAGAAACAGGGTGAGCATGTCAGCTGGGCCTCCCAGACTCTTACCACACTGTGGCAGGATGTGGGTGGGAGCGTGGGGTGCTCCAGCCTCAGTACCTTTGTTTCTCTCTGGGTAACTAGGGCTAGATTCTGAGCTGATTTGTCTCCTGCTGACTTTATGCTAAAAACTGTCTGAAGACCATCTTGCTCCTTTCAGAGGACTGAGAGTTGACTGCACTGGGAGTCAGTGGCCCTATCGGGCATGGGAGGAGGGACAAGGGTCAAGTAATTCATTCCTGCTTAATCAGGGTTTAAAATGGATACACCTAAGATTAAATAGACACTTTACCAGTCCTTGAATAGTTAGGATGTAAACCCTCATGGAAAAGGACCCTATTCCAAGTACATTTAAAGACCCATAAACTAGGAAGAGATTTAAGGCCAGGGGTAATGTCTCTACTGGCAACTAAGGCAGAATTGAAAATAAAGAAGGGTGTGGGTTATCAGCAAGAAAAAATATTCCACTCTCACAGAAGAGTTATCTCTTGAAAGAAATAGACTCAGGACAAATTCCTATTCTTCTTCTCCTTCTTTTCCCTAGGTACCAGGCCAGTAGATAAGCCAAAGGGTAACAGAATGGAGAAAACAGTATTGCTGACATCACATTAGCAGCTCCACCAAAGGAAATGAGGTCAGCAACTCTAGTGCTATACATTAGACTTCGGCAGAGTAACCACCAGTCCGAGGCGAAGTACTGCGCAGTAAGCCGGCCTGACCCAGATTTACTCTAGGCACTGAAACACTGAGACTCTGGACTGCAGAGAGCTGCTATTACATAACAGCTAATCATGACTCCTTTTATTTTTTCTTCTTTAAAAATTTAGGATATACTATGGCAACCACAGTCACAAATGGATAAGTACATGGTGCATTTTTAATCACCTACTGTAAACATTTTACCAGGTTCATAAAAGGGCACTTTGAATCAATTCAATGCCACCCCTCCTTAACCAACTAAGCAAAATGTAAAATACAGGATATGATATAGATCTATCCTGTACTATTGTGAATAAATGAAAATTAATAGGTGTCTTCCTAAAAATTTGACTATATCACATTTTGAACATTTAGCCAGTCATATTAATAAAAGGGAGATTGATATTATAAAAGAGTCTCACAATAAACCTCACAGTTGTGCAACTAGTTAGTCAACATTTGTGAACTTGGATTTTCATATAGTATTCCTGAAGCGCTACCTGTCTGAATTGACAATATCTTTCTGAAGGTCTTTATGTGTCCTGTGGAATGACCAGGGTCAACTGCAGAATACCTAGATAAGGCAAATTTTAAGGCTTGGGCTCTTTTTCCTCACTTTAAAAACAATTTCTTACCCACATTAGGATGAGACAAAATGAGGTTGTAATTTGCCTCAATTAAATAATGGCAAAATTAAAGTATTGAAAGTATTATATTTTCAGTAGAAAAATACCAGCTCCCCTTTTGGGGGTAATCAACTATTTGAGTTATTAAAAATAACCTCCAGCCCTGGGTGGTGTGGCTCAGTGGGTTGAGCACTGGTCTGTGAACTGAAAGGTTCCCAGTTCGATTCCCAGTCAGGGCAGATGCCTGGGTTGCCTGCTAGCTCCTCAGTAGTGGGCATGTGAGAGGCAACCTACAGATACTTCTCTCCTTCTCTTTCTCTCTCCTGTTCATCCTAAGAAATAAACACAATTTAAAAATACAAACAAAAAAACAAAAACAAAAAACCTCTTGAAGGTGATCCAAGGTTATCTACAGTTTCTGATGCCTGGAATGAGCTCTTGGTTTATCCTGGTCTAACCACCTCTGTGGGCCCTCTCCCTCGGGAGGTTGTGAACTCCTTCAAGCAGAGGGCAAAGGCCTGTCCTGGCATCCCAGCAAGGCTTTATCTTCCAGGTAAATGATAAAATCTGGAGGTTTAGAGTGTAACACTGATTCTTTCTAAGCATTTAAAATTGTCTAAGAAACCCAACAAGAGTTAAAAGGTTTATTCCCACCAGGTTAACTTATTTTCAATTTAATATTTATTAAAATACTAAAACATGTTTCAAATGTTCTATATTTTGATAATAATTTTGCACTGATGGTATCCAAAGTTATAAATTAGTGAGTCTAATTTCCGTGGTCATTTCTATGTCAAGCACATAGATATTACAGCAAGTTCTTGATATTTAATATCACTCATACTATTGAACTTTATATGTATTACTTTTCTTTTCATCTCTATGGGAAGGCATCTTTTCGTTCAGGGTTCAGGAAAATTACTCAACTGACAGGAAATATTACCTTTATTTCACTAAAACACATATTTAATGAGCAAGTATGAATTTCTTTATAGCATATACATTTATTTAAAATGCTTCAGAGATAAGAGGCTATACTAAAAATAAAAACTTCCAAAGTAAAGATATTCTGGTTTTTATGTTTGATCTTTTATACTGTAGATGATTCCAGTGATTAGGTATAGTTTAAAAGTGGTTTTGACATCATAAGCATGAGTAATAAAATCCATTACATTTCCTCAGAAGACACAGTATAATTTAAAACAAAATTTAGTCCACCCAACCTAAAGTGATCAAATTGCTTAAAATTATGATAGAATTAAAAATGTTTAAAAACCATGTTAATGCACTGCATTTTTTAAAGGTATCAGGTTGTAAACTGCAAATTTCTTGGTAATAAAAACTCAATTTTCAACATATAAATTAAAATTACAACTGAAATAGGGGAGATTTTACACAAATTCCATCTCTGTATTAACACTATAATCTCTAATGTTCTATTTTCAACAATCCAGTGAACATTTCTAGCACTGTACTCCCCATACTGCCTTAGTATCTGTTTACATACTCCCCTCCAGTTGGACTGAGGACTCTCTGAGGATGGTGACAGTGTATTACTTATCTGTGTGTCCCAGGTACCAAGTAGACAGTAGGTGCTCAGGGTGTATTTCTTCATGGGCTGAGGAGATGGAGAATGCCTAGCTGGGGGCCATCTATTATTACCTTGGGAATATAAACTGACTTTGGATCCACTGTCTTATGTCACTGCTTGGCTCGGTTTAAGTTAGCATTTTGGGAATCCAAATAAGATGACTAAAAAAAACATTATTCTCCCTACAAATCTAAAATTTGAATAATCCTTTTTTTAGTTTCTTCTCTTCTTCACATTTGGATAAACGATGCGTGTCTGCAAGTGAGATTTAGAACACGAGCACTTTATTTAAACATGAGAAAGTAAATCTTCGGGTGTTAGTCTTGGTCTTCTAGGCCAATTTATCTTGCAAATGTTTTCCTACTAAATTTGGTCCTTATTATAAAAGTTATAGGATAGAGATTCTAAATCAGGTCAGAAAAATATCAGGTAATACTTATGGGAGAATAAATTAAAAGAAGAAATGGACAATCGAAGGACCAAAACGCAGGTTAATGTCTAGAGTAGGGAAGAAACACCAACAAACTGATTGTTTTTTTACAAAAATTTTTATTTGTAAGATGGTATAATTGTCCAGATCAAAGTTGCAGTATTATCATAAACAGCTAACCAAAAAATGTATGAAACACATGAAATTTGAACATATTTATCAAATCGAAATAATTTCTGTTTTTCAGTTCATGCCACAGCTCATGGATGCACTGAATCATGTATATACTTTACGGGCTGAAAAGTCTTTCTTATTGCAAATATTTAATATTAAATCTTTAGCTGATCAGAAATGAATGTTAAGAATCAAATATGAGTATGAAACAAATGATCAGTAAATAATTTTGTAGTATATTTCAAAAGGTGATGGAGTTTATTTGTCAGACTGGTGCCATCATTTCAGTGGTGAGAGCACAGATGTTAAGACAGGGTTATGTGTAAGGGCACACCAGTGGCATCTGCAACCTCCATCTCCCCCAGGCAGTAAAAAGCAGATTATAATACTTTTAAAATGTATGAAATATATCTAACATATATTTTTTAAAATAGATCATAAAAAGATATAGTGGGTAGATTTTAACTCTCTGTTTGGGAGCAAAGGAATTACTGGATTTTTAAAAAGAAAGTTCTTGAGTGTTATTTTTATTCTAAAAGAAATAAGTTACACAAACTATTTTAATAAAATTGTCAATATGCTATAATAAATACCCTACCTGGTTATTTCTACTTAGTGACCTGTCTGAAAGTAAGAAAGGTATTGGAGAATAAGTGAGGAGAAAAAATTGGGAAAGCAAAGCAATGAAAGAAAGATTATAAAATAAAATCTGTGAAGATTTTTAAACACATGAATAATTTATGTGTGCATATATATTATGTATGTATGCACATGGAGAGAGAAAATATAGATTTTAAAACCAAAAAGCATTGTGGGATAAGAAATAAGAAATTAACCCTGCTGAGTAAGAACAACCACAGCATCTCATCAGGTGAAGAAAGGAGGAACTACTTAAAAGCTGAACTCATTGAAAATGAGGTCCCATCTGCTCCTCTTCTGCCCACTCACATAACATTGTGGAACTTTCTTCCAGCTTGTGCCAATCAAGTCTACTTTCTTAAAAGCTAAAAAGCTCCTTCTTTTCTAGATCATCTGTAAAATATTTTAAAAGAGCAATCCCAACATCAACCCTTGGGTCTAAAGTATTAACATAAAAACAAAAAGAAAAAAACCCGAGGAAGTGCTTAATTAGTCCTACCCTTTAAGTCTTGTTTCCAGTAACAATGCCTTTCATAATGTCGTACCAGCCAAAGCCCAACTGTTTAATTCTAATTCTGCTACACATCTGGCAATCCCCGTAAAATCACATAATGATTTCCAAAGCTTCCTGAAAACTTTATCTGAAATTACATCACCAATAGAATCATCAATAATTCTTATAATAGTAAGGAAAGAACGTTTTCCTGAGTGAGAGCAGAATGAGGTCAACTGTGATATTTGTGTTGGGAGCGAATGTTTGTAATACCCTTTTAAAAGCTGAAAAAGCAATGTCCTATTATCCCTCTAGGGGAGAAATTCTAGAATGAATACATCACTCACTCCCACATGAAATGTTACTACTTTTTGCAGCTGGAAATGCATGAAACAGCTTTTCCTCTAGTGCTTCTTTGCTTTGCCCTGAAGCTCGGCTTTCATAACAGCTCATAAAAAAGTATTGCAATGCCGGGCTTGGAACACATACATTTTGATATAAGAATCTCTTGCAAATCTAAAAAGAAAAAAAAAACTCACCTAAAAAAAAATTCCTCAAAGTTTTCAGGGCAGATTCATCAATTTTAACTGTGGAGCAACATTTTACTACCGAGTCATGACTAGAAACCCATTTTAGGAGGGTGTGACAAGGAAACATAACTATGTGAGACAGAAAAAACACATTCAGAGAAGATCAAGGTTATTTATGTAATAAACTTGACATTTTACTGTTCAACTATCAACAGGCCTGATCTCTCTTTTGGGAGCGTATGCTTAGCCAGCGACAGATACTCTAGTTTGTCAGGAGTGTTATTTGGCATTCAGGTTAGTATTTATATGCATCATTAAAAGATAAATGTACTGTCCTTTTAGTTATTCAAATATCTATTACAGGTCTAATATCTGCCAGGTACTCTCTAAAGTACTGTTATATGAAAAGGCCCTGCTTCTAAGGTAGTCACAGCCTGGGGGAAGGGATGCTTGAGGAGGCTGTGATGTGATCTACATTTCAAAACCAGCAGACACTCCCCAGCACAGAGATGATGGGAACGGTTGGTAGGTAAGGACATGGGGATGGGGGTTTGGCAGCCATTCTATACTGAGGCAAAGACACAAAAGCATAAAAGAACATGTAATATTCAGAGAACTCCAAATGGTTTGGTGTAACAAGTACAGGGGACATATGGGGACGTGGCAGTAGATGAGACTCGAGATTTTGGCAGTGCCTCTGAGTGCCTCTTAAGAAATGCCAGGAGGTTCAGACTTTATCCTCTTTGAAACGGGAGCTGTGAGAGGGGAGTGTGCCAGATCAGGGTTGAATTTTGGAAGGAGTATTCTGATGGAGCAAATGAACAGAAAGAAGAGCCGAGATGTTTTCAGATGGATAAGAAAAATATTTGGAAATAAAATACTGGGAAAGCAATGTGGGAGAAAATTTCAAGAAAGGAGTGGTCAACAGGGCTAAAAACTGCAGGCAAGTTGTTAAATTAATGAGAATTCCAAGGCCTGAAGGTGTAGGCAAGGCAAGTATTTTAGTCTCAGCTCCGCAGCATGACTCACTCACCAGCTCTGTGATACACACGGGAGGAGGCCCGGAGAACATGGGCCTAGAGGGGCCTCAGGACTGCTCACAATTAACTCCTACCCAGCTGGAGCGGGAAATATTCTTCAGTTTTCTATCATCCAGAATGCTAGAGGCATTTCTGAGATCCTCTTGTTCTGCCCTAGGCATTTGAAAGGAACGTCTCACTGATGGACTGACAAACATGTACTGAGTACCTTCTCTACCAGGCTACAGGCTTAGAGGGATGAGCCCACACATCTCTGCTCTCATGGAGCTCTCTGTCAGTGGAAGCAACAATAATCAAATAATCACACAAATACGGTGCTGTGAGACCCATTCAGGGGGCAGATCTCACCTAGGGATTTAGGGAAGGCTTCCTTGAGAATGAAGGATTACTGAGCAGAGATCTGAAGCTAACGAGGCAGAGAGGGGAGGGAAGGTCCAGGTAGAGAACATTTTGTGCAAAGTCCCTACAGCAAGAAGGCCTATCGTAGGATTTCACTCATGTGGAATATAAAACGAAAAAAGGATGAATGCACTAACAGAACAGAACAAAACAAAACAAAGCAAAACAAAACTCAGAGATTCAGACAACAGAATGGTGGTTACTAGAGGGAGTGGAGGATGGGAGAGGGCAAATTGGACAGGGGGGTCACACATATGGTAATGAAAGGAAACTAGACTTTTGGTTGTAAGCAAGCAATGCAGAGATCAAATTATAAAGTTGTTTTCTGCAATTTATATAATATTATTAACCACTGTCAGCACAATACATTTCATCGAAAAGAAATAAAGCTCTTGCTAAACAAGAACAAAAAAGGCCCGTGGTGAGTAAGAAGGACTAAATGAGGCTGGAGACCAGAGCCAGGGGGACCCGGTGGGGGTAAGGCTGAGGCTAGGTAGCAGGCACACCAAGCAGGGGCTGGTGTTCATGGTAATGCATGTGGTCTTAACAAGAACAATGAAAAGCCAGTTCACAGTTTTAATGCTCCTGGAAAGGACAGGGGCATTTTGAAAAGAGCCTACTGGCTGAGGAGTCAGAGAACAGGTTGGAAGGAGGCCAGAATGGACTAGGGCTAATTAGGAAATGATGAAATTTAATGATGGACAGGATATGTCTGGTGAAGGAGACAGAGGTGTCAAGAATGACTTGAAGGTTTCTAATTCGCACATCTGGATGCTATTTATGGAAAGAGAAAACACTGAAAAAGGTCGGAATTGAAGATGACAAATTCCTTTTCGGATGGTGAGTTTGAAGTGCTTCTGAAATGTTCAAGAAAAGATGGAAACATATATTATGTATCTCAGTGAAGCGGTCTGGACTGGAGAACAGAAATTTGGCAGGCATCTTGATAGCTAGTCACTGACATAAAGACCTGGATGAGTCTATCTGTGGAGAGATTATAAAGTGAGAAGAGGGGAGGGCCGTGGACCCTGCCTTGAGGAAGATAGTGAGACTACCAAGGAGAGAGAAGTGGTCCAACATGTTAGAAGAAAACCAGAAACTGAAACTGTGTGTTCAAGGCAGAGGGAACAGTCAACAGTGTTTGGTGCCGTGGAGAAGCCACGTGAGAGGAGGACTGGATTTGGTTAGCGGACGCTGACTGCCAACTTCAGTGAGCGCTGTGCTGACGGTGTAATGGGGTCAAGGGCCCAACAGGAGTGGGTGCAGGTGTGGAATCAGATGTGGAAGTGGTGCAAGCAAAGATAAGCAGCACTTATGACAACTCCGCCTGTTAGGGGGAGAAGAAAAATGGAGAGGTACCTGGGGGAAAAATAAGGTGAAGTGAGGGAATTGTTTGTTTGTCTGTCGTTAGTGGGAGAGTCTTCATCATTTTTAAAGAAAGGCAAGGACTAGGTATTAAAATACATGTGAGAGAAGGAGTAATCCAAAGTAGAAAGTTCCTGAGAACATGGATGTGAAGGAGCCAAAGCAGACATGGGAGTAGCCTGGCCAGGAGGAGGGCAGTGCCCTCCTGAAACAGGAAGGAAGGGATCGGGGTGGACACAGGTACTTTTCTCTCCCGTGGAATCCAGACGCTTGCCGCTGGTGTCTGAACTACTCCGACAGTCTCCCCCATTTCGACTATTCTACACAACAGATTACAGTCAGGCTTGCCTGTGTCAAACACTGCTTTCACAGTACATGTTACGGACTTCTTTTTAAAAAATTGACAGGTTCAGCATCTTTTTCTAACACATCAGATTTAAAATCCCTTGCATGGTCTTTTAATGTCACCCATTTTTATTCACTCAAGCTGTTCCCTGGACTCTAGTCAGGCAGACCCCTCAGGAGATCATAAAAAAGCATTCTCTGGCTATTGTCAACGAGACAAGAAATAACAAGTGTTGGAGAGGTTGTAGAGAAAAGGGAACCCTTATACACTGCTGTGGGAATGTAGACTGGTACAGCCACTATGGAAACCAGTGTGGAGGTTCCTCAAAAAATTAAGAATAGAGTTTTCAAGTGACCCTGGAACCCCCTCTTCTGGGTATCTAAGCCCAGGTTTGAAATAATCTATTTGCAAAGATCTGTGCAGCTCTGTGTTCACTGCAGCATTATTCACGGTGGCCAAGACATGGAAACAACCAAAGTGTCCTTCAGTAGAGGACTGGGTAAAGAAAATGTGGTCCACATATTCAGTGGAATACTACTCAGCCATGAGATGAACTACTGCCATTTGTGACAGTATGGATAGATCTTGAGAGTATCATGCTAAGTGAAATGAGTCCGAAAAGGTCAAAAATCGTATCATTTCACTCATATATAAGATATAAAACTGAAAGCAAAAAAAAAAACAAACAAAAACTCATAGACACAGACAACAGTATGGTGGCTACCGGAGAAAAGGAGGCGGGGAGAGGTCAAAGGAAAAAGAAGGTCGAATATATGATGACAAGGAGACTTGACTTCATGAGTGGTAAACACATAACGCAATAATACACAGATGATGTACTATAGAATTGTACACTTGAAACCTCTGTAATTTTATTAATGTTACCCCAATAAATTTAATAAAACTTAAAAGAAAAAGCATTCTCAGCTCTGCCTCTAGAATTTGGCTCAGGTTGTCAACCTTAGCCCACAGCAACGCCCTGGCTTCCCCCTCTCTGTTCTTTCTGGGTTCAGTTCCAATTCCTTTTACAAAGACTCAGCCCCTGCCATCTGTGCTAGTCCCAGTGATACTTTTCCCTTTTATTAATTTCTCTTCCTTAATACTTTTATAATCCTCTAATTATCCTATGTGTTACTTTTTTCTTCCTCAACCAGATTAAAAGCTTTAGTTGAGGAGAGTCTTATATAGTCTTTTACTCCTTTAAGAGTTTCTAGTATGTATCTTCTTTTCTACTAAATTCTCTGCCATTTCGATTTCTCTTATTCCTACACCCGTATACAAAATAGTCATACCTATTCATTAGGAAACATGATGTCTTCTGGGCTTCATATTTCTAAAGAAGTGAGCACTTTATGTTATTTTTTTTTAATTTTTATCTCAGTTGTACCACTTTGGCAGCTTGGTATGACTGAGGTTGGTTGGAATGTGTCAGAACAACTAAACTTAGCATGTCTGATTGACTGGCTTCCCTCAGCTAATTGATAGCATTGCTTCCTGTTGGCCACCAGCTGCTATGGTTCCTTCTCCCAAAGTGCCAAAACAGGTTCTGGAAATGAAATGATCTCTCAGTTTATAAGGTACTCTAGAAGGAATGAAGTTAAGTAATTATTAAACTAGTTCTTAACTATTTTCCTCTCTCCACAAGTGTGGCAGGCACCCACAAGTTTTTCATTACTTTTAGATAAAAAAGTGGTAACTATCCTTAAAATTTTTAAAATGCAAAAACCTAAATATATTCCTTATAATCACTGTTAATTTCAGGAAGTTCATTTCAATAAAATTTCCTTTATTTTCAAATCAATACAATGCTATCAACTAGAATTAGTAATAAAATAGTTCAGAAAGGCCTAGTAATAAAACATTCAGAAATGGCTAAACTTCTGAAACTACTAAATTTCCAATTAGTACTTCAAAAACTAGTAATAACTTACAACGAGGCCCACTAGTCTAGGTAAATATCAGGATATAGGAAAATGTAATACCTTAGAATGGTATACACATCTCACAATTTTATTTCTACAGAGAAAAATAGAAAGTTATTTTCAGTTAGTCACTTTAGCATATGTAAATGTTAAACTGAGCCACTATGCTAGTTATTCTTATTTCACAGAAACACTAAATGGTTTTCAAAAATCTATTTGTCTGCCATTGACAAATAAAGTAGTGAAATAAGGTTTTCAAATTGACACTAAGAAAGCAGCACCGCCATTTCTACCCCCTGAAGCACCCTGGCATCCCTGAAGGGCATCCTCAGTTGTGATCACAAATAGGTCTCATTACGATCACATTTTCAACACATTTCTTGCTCTTTACTTCAGGCTATGCTTGTTGCTAGGTTTATAGAAAGCTAAATAGCAGGATGACCTGATGAAACATAAAAGCTCTTTTTATAAACACACATCAGTGGTTCTTAACCTTTTCAGAGTGACAACGATCTTGGACCCTCTCCTAGGAAAAAAAAGCACCAACAGTATAATGTTGGTAGAGTCCTTTGTAGAACCATCTGGCTGTATGTATCAAAAGCCTCAAAACATTCATTCCTTCTGATTACACAATTTCAAACTAAATGGCAGGATGACCCCAAGAAACATAAAATCTTTTTATTACCATACATCAGTGGTTCTTAACCTTTTTAGAGTGACAACGATCTAGGGCCCTCTCCTAGGAAAAAACGGACAAGCAGCATAATGTAGGTAGAGTCCTTTGTAGAACCATCTGGCTGTATGTATCAAAAGCCTCAAAAACATTCATTCCTTCTGATTACAAAATTTCAAAACTGGAAATACATGCTACGGAGATCATTCTAATTACAGAAAAGATATTATGCATAAATGTTCCCTGCAGCACACACCAGCAAACAAACTAACAACAAACAAAATGTCTATAATAAGGGAGCTGTTGAGAAACTTATCCTGTACTTACATGACTGAACAGTACAGAGGTATAAACAAATTTAAGAAAAATAATTCTTGTGGAAAATCCTTATGATATAATGTTCATTTTTAAAAGGCAGGATGCACACATTGACTATATATATTGATTACATTATATGATCTCAAATATGAAAAAAGGCCTGGATATGACTAGAAGGAAAGAAAGTTAAAGTAGTATTTGCCTCCGGCAGTGAGATTTTAGATGATAATTTGTCTTATCTCACGGTTTTCCTTATTTCCTATATTGAGCATAGTTACAGGAAGTTTTTAAAAATTGTTAAGCTTCTTAAAAATTGTTAAGTCATTATTTATTGAACAAAATAACTATTTAGAAAGCAGTTTATGTAAGTGGGTTTTTTCCCCCCACAAGGTTCTACATCACAGTAAGCTGTAAAGTTTGCTGATTGCCGAAGAGATCATTCGGCACACCATTAATGACAAAACAAAGAGAGAACACACACCAGGCACAGCTGAGACAAGGCTCTGAGGAATTATACTTACGATCACAGTGAACTGAGCTGAATGTTCACACACAGGGAAGAAAACATTCATTCCTTCTGATTACAAAATTTCAAAACTGGAAATATTTTTCATTTGAGGACATTACCCAACTTTAGGTAACATCAAAAAAATAAAATAAAACTCCTGATTTTACTAAATCTTTTATAAAAAACACCAAAAAATCCCCAAACACACACCCCAGAATGTAGTGAATTATTAATTACTCGATTGCCAATTTTCAATCACTTAAAAACAGAGTGAATTACATCTAAAATAAGGCCCTCCTGCAGTGAGGCCCAAGACCTACCTCGCACCTTTATGTGAAGATGATCAGAACAACAACACTGATTATGACACTGTGTTCTCTACTGATCTCTCCTACTCACGCCTGCTCCTGGTTCATCTTCAAGATACTTCTTTAAAAGGAGTTAAATTAAAAGTCCTTATCTTGATTTCTCTCCAAAGCAGGTAAATATTCATGGCTAATTAGAAAGAAGAAATTAAAAAGAATGGCTACATTTTAGCATTAATTTTGAGGTCATTTAAAAAATTATATTGTTTTTTAACCACATATTAAAATATATTTGATGTGTACCTGATTTTAAAGTATTTCATTTCCAGTTGAGACAACATTATAAAGCAAAGAAAGTATGGTGTTGGCTGCCAAAATTCAGTGCACTGAGAAATGATTAAGTTTTAAAAACTATACAACACGCATACTGGAAGTATTTCAAGATCCTCCAGTAAAAACAAAGGCCAGAGATAGATCTTCAAAGTAAGACAATAACGAAGAGTACATTAACAATACACAATTCAAATGAAAAAGAAGCAGGCATTGCTTTTGCAGAGAGCACTCATTCTCTCACACAAGGGATGAGGGTCGCCAGGCAGAAGGTATGTGGCATCCACAGGTCCAAAGGAAAGGGTGGCGTATGTCTCTGTGAGCCTGGGGAGGAGGGGAGTAACAGAGCAGGCATCCCTCTGCCTCCACCTTCACAGAGAGGACAGACTATTGGGACAAGTGGGGAGGAGGCCAAGAAAGCGAGAACCTTTCTCCCTCAGAGAATCATGGGATGAAGAAGGGATGCTGAGTGTTAGGAGTGTTTTAACAAAGAAGGGTTTGAAGTACAACAGTTCCTAGAACTGATTTACAAGTCTGAGGCTCAGATAAAATTTTCCTTAAAGGATGATTCTCACTGTGAAAAAAAAATTATATTACTGTTGTCAAAAAAAGATCCAGAGCTAGAAACTAGCAGTCTGGTGCTTTGACCTTAGTGGAGATTGTATTTAAAACACTGATGAGATTGTTCACAGCTCTAAAAGAGGAGTCAGGAATTCCAGTTCCAGCCCATGTCTTCCACTAATTAGCTCTAAAATCTCAGAAAAATCACAGTTCACTCCTTGGTAAAATGGGGGAAATAATAAGTATCCAACCTCACTGCTGTCAAGAGGATCAAGTGAGATAATGCCTGGGAGAGCATTTTTACATGAAAAGACGTATTTAAATATAATAGATTTAGAAGGGGTAGGGGGTAATTTAAAATTTCTAAAGAAGTGTTCAGCAGGTAAAAATTTTGACAGTTTCAGATCCATAATTTAAAAAAAGTAGCTGACTTTAAAACAAACCAGTACCAGGCATGAGTATGGGATATAGATTACTACAAAAACACTGAGATCTTCCCTGTGGAACAAAGGCTCCGTGCAGGCCCACGTTCAATGAGGGACCGCTAACCCCTGCTGATGCTGCCCAACAGGACGACTGCAGGACTGTGTCATGTGTACTTTAGGAGGCAGATCCTAAGGTAAAAGGCAGCATTTAAAACCTTTAAAGCAATCCGATAGCTTAATTTTGTTTCTAAACCAAATTAGGTCTTGTATTTTGTATGTTTTTAACATTTTCAATTTTTTCTATTACTTTACTTATACAGAAGTATTGATTTGTGACTGGATAGAAACAAACAAACAAACAAAAAACTAGAAAAAGTGTGTGGTTCCTCAGCACAGAGTTTGAAAAGTGGTACTATAAAGCATAAAGTGATGAAAACAAAGTGTTTGCCCCTTTTATGACTCATGGTGAAATTTAAGCATATCTCTCACTAGATCAATCTCTTTGAACAGTAGTAATTAAAGAGTGGGTGGCCAAAAAGTCAGAATGACACAACATTGAGGAAACCACAATTAATTAATATCCTTGCCTATATAACGAAAAGTCTGATGTGACAGCAAAACTTGCCAGCATTTGAGTCACAGCTGTATTTTAAAACTGGAATATGCCTTTTACCTTTTCCAAATAAAGTCAGTCAATTTAACAGCTATTTCATAGTTAATACTATTGAATTATTACTGAAATATTAAAGCTTTCAATAAGTCAAATGCTAAGTAAGAAATCCCCCAAGTCTGAGTCTAGAAACTTCTTTAGAATGTAGTTTTGTTATTTCTATTTATAATTCCAAACTTCAATTAATCTCTTAAAAAATCAAATTTCTTACAAAAAAATGCCTTTCTTACATATATAGAATGGAATATTACTCAGCCCTAGAAAGAATGACATTTTAGCATTTGCAACAGCATGGCTGGACCTAGAGGATATTATGCTAAGTGAAGTAAGTCAGTCAGAGAAAGACAAATACTATATGATTTCACTTATAAGTGGAATCGAAAGAAAAAAATGAACAAACAAAATTGAAGCATGCACATAAATACAGAGAACAGACTGATGGATATCAGAGGGGATGGAAGTTGAGGGGATGGGTGAACAAGGGGAGGGGATTAAGAAGTACAAATTGGTAATTACAAAATATTCACGGGGATGTACAGTATAGCATAGGAAATACAGTCAATAATATTTTAATAACAATGCATGGTGCCAGGTGGGCACTGGAAACATTGGGGGGAGCACTTTGTCTGACCACTGTGCTATACAACTGAAACAAATACAAAATAATATTGAATGTAAACTGTAATTTCTAAAAAAGTCACGCTTCCCAATGGAAAAAAAATGGGCTACAGACCTTAACAGGCACTTTACCAAAGAAGGTATATAAACGGGAAAGAAGCACATGAAAAGATGCTCCACATCATATGTTATCAGGAAAGTGCAAATTTAAACGAGATTCTACAACATACGTATTAGAATGATCAGAATCCAAACACTGACAACACCAAATGCTGGTGAGGATAAGGAATAATAGCAGCTTTCACTCATTGCTGGTAGGAATGCAAAATGGTACAGCCACTTTGGAAGACCGTTTCTTTCTCCCCCCCTCCCTCCCTTTCTAAGGTGGTTTCTTATAAAACTAAACATATTCTTACCACATGATCCAGCAGTCAGTCTTTGGCATCTACCCAGAGCAGTTGAAAACTTATGTCTACACAAAAACCTGCACACAGATATTTATAGCAGCTATATTCACAATAATTGTCAAACTTGGAAGCAACCAAGACGTCCTTCAGTAGGTGGGTGAATGGATAAATAAACCATGGAACATAAGGACAATGGAATATATTTCAGTAATAAAAAGAAATGAGCTTTCAAGTCATGAAAGGACATGGAGAAATCTTAAATGCATTTTACTAGGAAGCCAGTTGTAAAAGGCTGTATGATTCCAACTATATGACATTTAGGTAAAGGCAAAACCATAGAGACAGTGAAACTGGTGGTTGCTGGAGCAGTAATAGAAAGGAATGAATAGGTGGAGCACAAAGGATTTTTAGGGCTGTGAAAATATTCTGTATGACACTATAATGGGAGATAGGTGCCATTATATATTTGTCCAAACCCATAGAACGTACAACACCAAGAATGAACCCTTATATAAACTCTGGACTTGGGGTGGTAATGATGTCTCATTATAGGTGTCATAGATGATCACAAATGCACTCTGGTGAGGGATGCTGATGATGCGTGTATGTGCGGGTCACTGGACATCAATGAGAAATCTCTGTACCTTTCTTTCAATTCTACTGTGAACCTAAAACTGCTCTTAAAAATTAAAGTGTATTTTTAAAAACCCTCTAATATTATTTCATTTATTAATTAGCCTCTCACCAAAGGATTATGTCTCTGTGCTAGTATGATTGGTCGCTGTACTCTATTTGAAAAGTTCAGCTCAGTGTTGGTTGCTTCTTTACCTTAGTCATGTTGTATTTTATTACAGGGCTCGAGAATGACTTCATAAAGGAAAACACTTTTTACATCTTTTTATTGCTATAACTGTAGGACCTAAGAGATCTGTAGGAAGACAGGTGTTGATGAAAAGTAGTAAAAATACAACAACCAAAATGACCTACCATTTGGAAGCTGGTGGCTCTGGGAGAGAAGGGACCTGTGACTCATGATCTTTGACTACCGGGCACCTAGCATGGAGGTAGGAACAGCAGGGGTCAGTAAAAGCTCGTTGGATAGAATGAGTGAGCAAGGGAGTGCATGAATGTATGAATGAATGAGTGAATAGGAGCACTGGGCAACTACCAACATTTAAAAGTACACATATTTACAAGTTCTGAGCACAAAAATTTTATTTTTTTATTATTATTTGTACTGGATACTATCAGTCCTTCTACAATCGAGACAATGGAATAATGCAGCTTAACCTAAAAAGAAACAGGAAATACAAGTGGCTGAGAAACTTGTCCAATTGCTCTTTTTAGAGTGAGCATATAGAATTTCCTTCAAGTAGCCCTCCATTGAAACACACTCACATCCTTCTCAATGGCCACCACTAGATGTTGTTTCTATAGCAAAGGAAACAAAATATTCCAGGAGAAGTTTAGAGTATGATATTATCTTGTTCTCCATAATAAAGCTTTTTTAGCTTACAGAAAACCTTTCTCACATTTAGTCAATTAGAGAAGTAGTTAGAATAAAACTATTCACTGAATGCCAAATTCCAACAATCTCATCTAAGCCTGGAGCAGTTGAATAAGGTTCATTCTTTTTTTAAATATCAGAAAACGTCTATGCTAAGACTTGGGGATAGACCAGAATCCATAATCTGTCTTTATTATAATTTAAACTTTTTAGGAAACTCTGCCAAGCCCAATGAATAGCATAAGTTATTGGAATTTAATTTGTCTTCCTACCATGTCTCTAGAAGCCAGGAGAAAATTTAATGAAGTGATTCAGTTAGAGAAATTAAGGTTATTATGAAATTTAATCAGAGAACTCTCAGGAGCCTGATGGCTTTATGATGGTATTTTATAAATGACTGTTACCACCCTTAGCATTTCTTTTCCCTTTAAGACAGAGCATCTAATAGTAGGGACAAAGTTTATCAACAAAATCCTTAATGACAGAATAAAGCCCGGCTGTAAAACATCTGTGCCTCACCAAATCTGCATAGAAGTTCACTGTGCATTAAATTTCACCCTCAGTCCTGGATGGTGTGGCTCAGTGGATTGAGTGCTGGCCTGGGAACCGAAAGTCATTGAATAGATCCCCAGTCAGGGCACGTGCCTGGGTTATAGGCCGAGTCCCCAGGTGGGGGCGTGTGAGAGGCAACTGATTGATGTTCCTCTTGCACATTGAGGTTTCTCTCCCTCTCTTTCTCGCTCCCTTACTTCTCTAAAAATAAATAAATAAAGTCTTAAAAAATACACAATTTCACTTAAAAATGTTAACACTGCTGTGGGTCTTAAGGTACAGATGGGTAAGTATAGGTAGAAAGGTCTAAGAAACAAATACAAATGGCAAAACCACTTCCTTCTATCATTTAGGCAAAGAAATGTAGAAGACTAAATTCGAAACTTTAGGAAATGCAGATATTAAATCCAACTTAAATAAGAAGTTCATGAAAAGTAATTTTGGTTGTTTTTCTTTTTCTTTTAGAAAATTGTCTTAAGAGTTCCGGCCAAGATGGAGGCATAGGCAGTCGCATTGTGCCTCCTCGCACAACCAAAACTAAGGACAACAAAAATTGAGAAACCAAAAACAACCAGAACAGAGGGAAATTAACTGAACAGAAGTCGGACTCCAGTACATCCCGACCGGTAAGGAGCCGCGGAGTCGGAGGCCTGCGGAGAGGGGTCAAGGGGTCCCGGCGGGAAGAAACGCTGGCTGGCAGACACTGGCGCGTAGGGCACAGACAGCAGCAGATGGACCCGGTGGCGGACCCTGGGCACGGGAGGCGACTAGCAGACCCAGTGAGGGGCGCAAGGCAGCTGGCTGTGCGCAGTCACACATTCGAGCGCGCAAACTAAGCAAAAATGGGCAGCACCGCCGGGTTTCAAAACTTAAGAGCCCCGTCTGGGAGCTGAGGCCGGGAGACTCTCTCAGCCTCATAGGAGACTTCTCGGGGAAACCCACAGAGTCCGAGAAAGTGCACAAGTCCACCCGCCCGCCTGGGAGCCAGCACCAGAAAGGCCCAGTCTGCTTGTGGGAGGCAGTGGAGGGGAAGGAAGTCCTAGAGAGAGCGGAGCAGGCGCCATTGTTCCCTCTTAGGCCCCGCCCCCACATACAACGTCACAACCCAGCGACTGGGGTGCCCCGCCCTGGTGAACACCTAAGGCTCCCCCGCCCTTACGAAACAGCTGCAACCAAACCAAAGGAAAATAAAAAAGATGGCTCAAACAGATTTGAAAGCCCCAGAACCAATTTTCTTAAGTGACCAAGAGATAGCCAAACTATCAGATGCACAGTTCAAAGCACTGGTGATCAGGAAGCTCACAGAATTCAAAAAAATGAGGAGAGGCTTAGGGACCTCCAGGACACCTTTAAACGTTCCAACATACGAATTATAGGGGTACCAGAAGGGGAAGAGGAAGAGCAACAAATTGAGAACTTATTTAAACAGATATTAAAGGAAAACTTCCCCAATCTGGCAAGGGAAATAGACTTTCAGGAAGTCCAGGAAGCTCAGAGAGTCC